>OX387666.1:0-15000 GCA_947568875.1 Fissipunctia ypsillon
CTAACCTAACCTAACCTAACCTAACCTAACCTAACCTAACCTAACCTAACCTAACCTAACCTAACCTAACCTAACCTAACCTAACCTAACCTAACCTAACCTAACCTAACCTAACCTAACCTAACCTAACCTAACCTAACCTAACCTAACCTAACCTAACCTAACCTAACCTAACCTAACCTAACCTAACCTAACCTAACCTAACCTAACCTAACCTAACCTAACCTAACCTAACCTAACCTAACCTAACCTAACCTAACCTAACCTAACCTAACCTAACCTAACCTAACCTAACCTAACCTAACCTAACCTAACCTAACCTAACCTAACCTAACCTAACCTAACCTAACCTAACCTAACCTAACCTAACCTAACCTAACCTAACCTAACCTAACCTAACCTAACCTAACCTAACCTAACCTAACCTAACCTAACCTAACCTAACCTAACCTAACCTAACCTAACCTAACCTAACCTAACCTAACCTAACCTAACCTAACCTAACCTAACCTAACCTAACCTAACCTAACCTAACCTAACCTAACCTAACCTAACCTAACCTAACCTAACCTAACCTAACCTAACCTAACCTAACCTAACCTAACCTAACCTAACCTAACCTAACCTAACCTAACCTAACCTAACCTAACCTAACCTAACCTAACCTAACCTAACCTAACCTAACCTAACCTAACCTAACCTAACCTAACCTAACCTAACCTAACCTAACCTAACCTAACCTAACCTAACCTAACCTAACCTAACCTAACCTAACCTAACCTAACCTAACCTAACCTAACCTAACCTAACCTAACCTAACCTAACCTAACCTAACCTAACCTAACCTAACCTAACCTAACCTAACCTAACCTAACCTAACCTAACCTAACCTAACCTAACCTAACCTAACCTAACCTAACCTAACCTAACCTAACCTAACCTAACCTAACCTAACCTAACCTAACCTAACCTAACCTAACCTAACCTAACCTAACCTAACCTAACCTAACCTAACCTAACCTAACCTAACCTAACCTAACCTAACCTAACCTAACCTAACCTAACCTAACCTAACCTAACCTAACCTAACCTAACCTAACCTAACCTAACCTAACCTAACCTAACCTAACCTAACCTAACCTAACCTAACCTAACCTAACCTAACCTAACCTAACCTAACCTAACCTAACCTAACCTAACCTAACCTAACCTAACCTAACCTAACCTAACCTAACCTAACCTAACCTAACCTAACCTAACCTAACCTAACCTAACCTAACCTAACCTAACCTAACCTAACCTAACCTAACCTAACCTAACCTAACCTAACCTAACCTAACCTAACCTAACCTAACCTAACCTAACCTAACCTAACCTAACCTAACCTAACCTAACCTAACCTAACCTAACCTAACCTAACCTAACCTAACCTAACCTAACCTAACCTAACCTAACCTAACCTAACCTAACCTAACCTAACCTAACCTAACCTAACCTAACCTAACCTAACCTAACCTAACCTAACCTAACCTAACCTAACCTAACCTAACCTAACCTAACCTAACCTAACCTAACCTAACCTAACCTAACCTAACCTAACCTAACCTAACCTAACCTAACCTAACCTAACCTAACCTAACCTAACCTAACCTAACCTAACCTAACCTAACCTAACCTAACCTAACCTAACCTAACCTAACCTAACCTAACCTAACCTAACCTAACCTAACCTAACCTAACCTAACCTAACCTAACCTAACCTAACCTAACCTAACCTAACCTAACCTAACCTAACCTAACCTAACCTAACCTAACCTAACCTAACCTAACCTAACCTAACCTAACCTAACCTAACCTAACCTAACCTAACCTAACCTAACCTAACCTAACCTAACCTAACCTAACCTAACCTAACCTAACCTAACCTAACCTAACCTAACCTAACCTAACCTAACCTAACCTAACCTAACCTAACCTAACCTAACCTAACCTAACCTAACCTAACCTAACCTAACCTAACCTAACCTAACCTAACCTAACCTAACCTAACCTAACCTAACCTAACCTAACCTAACCTAACCTAACCTAACCTAACCTAACCTAACCTAACCTAACCTAACCTAACCTAACCTAACCTAACCTAACCTAACCTAACCTAACCTAACCTAACCTAACCTAACCTAACCTAACCTAACCTAACCTAACCTAACCTAACCTAACCTAACCTAACCTAACCTAACCTAACCTAACCTAACCTAACCTAACCTAACCTAACCTAACCTAACCTAACCTAACCTAACCTAACCTAACCTAACCTAACCTAACCTAACCTAACCTAACCTAACCTAACCTAACCTAACCTAACCTAACCTAACCTAACCTAACCTAACCTAACCTAACCTAACCTAACCTAACCTAACCTAACCTAACCTAACCTAACCTAACCTAACCTAACCTAACCTAACCTAACCTAACCTAACCTAACCTAACCTAACCTAACCTAACCTAACCTAACCTAACCTAACCTAACCTAACCTAACCTAACCTAACCTAACCTAACCTAACCTAACCTAACCTAACCTAACCTAACCTAACCTAACCTAACCTAACCTAACCTAACCTAACCTAACCTAACCTAACCTAACCTAACCTAACCTAACCTAACCTAACCTAACCTAACCTAACCTAACCTAACCTAACCTAACCTAACCTAACCTAACCTAACCTAACCTAACCTAACCTAACCTAACCTAACCTAACCTAACCTAACCTAACCTAACCTAACCTAACCTAACCTAACCTAACCTAACCTAACCTAACCTAACCTAACCTAACCTAACCTAACCTAACCTAACCTAACCTAACCTAACCTAACCTAACCTAACCTAACCTAACCTAACCTAACCTAACCTAACCTAACCTAACCTAACCTAACCTAACCTAACCTAACCTAACCTAACCTAACCTAACCTAACCTAACCTAACCTAACCTAACCTAACCTAACCTAACCTAACCTAACCTAACCTAACCTAACCTAACCTAACCTAACCTAACCTAACCTAACCTAACCTAACCTAACCTAACCTAACCTAACCTAACCTAACCTAACCTAACCTAACCTAACCTAACCTAACCTAACCTAACCTAACCTAACCTAACCTAACCTAACCTAACCTAACCTAACCTAACCTAACCTAACCTAACCTAACCTAACCTAACCTAACCTAACCTAACCTAACCTAACCTAACCTAACCTAACCTAACCTAACCTAACCTAACCTAACCTAACCTAACCTAACCTAACCTAACCTAACCTAACCTAACCTAACCTAACCTAACCTAACCTAACCTAACCTAACCTAACCTAACCTAACCTAACCTAACCTAACCTAACCTAACCTAACCTAACCTAACCTAACCTAACCTAACCTAACCTAACCTAACCTAACCTAACCTAACCTAACCTAACCTAACCTAACCTAACCTAACCTAACCTAACCTAACCTAACCTAACCTAACCTAACCTAACCTAACCTAACCTAACCTAACCTAACCTAACCTAACCTAACCTAACCTAACCTAACCTAACCTAACCTAACCTAACCTAACCTAACCTAACCTAACCTAACCTAACCTAACCTAACCTAACCTAACCTAACCTAACCTAACCTAACCTAACCTAACCTAACCTAACCTAACCTAACCTAACCTAACCTAACCTAACCTAACCTAACCTAACCTAACCTAACCTAACCTAACCTAACCTAACCTAACCTAACCTAACCTAACCTAACCTAACCTAACCTAACCTAACCTAACCTAACCTAACCTAACCTAACCTAACCTAACCTAACCTAACCTAACCTAACCTAACCTAACCTAACCTAACCTAACCTAACCTAACCTAACCTAACCTAACCTAACCTAACCTAACCTAACCTAACCTAACCTAACCTAACCTAACCTAACCTAACCTAACCTAACCTAACCTAACCTAACCTAACCTAACCTAACCTAACCTAACCTAACCTAACCTAACCTAACCTAACCTAACCTAACCTAACCTAACCTAACCTAACCTAACCTAACCTAACCTAACCTAACCTAACCTAACCTAACCTAACCTAACCTAACCTAACCTAACCTAACCTAACCTAACCTAACCTAACCTAACCTAACCTAACCTAACCTAACCTAACCTAACCTAACCTAACCTAACCTAACCTAACCTAACCTAACCTAACCTAACCTAACCTAACCTAACCTAACCTAACCTAACCTAACCTAACCTAACCTAACCTAACCTAACCTAACCTAACCTAACCTAACCTAACCTAACCTAACCTAACCTAACCTAACCTAACCTAACCTAACCTAACCTAACCTAACCTAACCTAACCTAACCTAACCTAACCTAACCTAACCTAACCTAACCTAACCTAACCTAACCTAACCTAACCTAACCTAACCTAACCTAACCTAACCTAACCTAACCTAACCTAACCTAACCTAACCTAACCTAACCTAACCTAACCTAACCTAACCTAACCTAACCTAACCTAACCTAACCTAACCTAACCTAACCTAACCTAACCTAACCTAACCTAACCTAACCTAACCTAACCTAACCTAACCTAACCTAACCTAACCTAACCTAACCTAACCTAACCTAACCTAACCTAACCTAACCTAACCTAACCTAACCTAACCTAACCTAACCTAACCTAACCTAACCTAACCTAACCTAACCTAACCTAACCTAACCTAACCTAACCTAACCTAACCTAACCTAACCTAACCTAACCTAACCTAACCTAACCTAACCTAACCTAACCTAACCTAACCTAACCTAACCTAACCTAACCTAACCTAACCTAACCTAACCTAACCTAACCTAACCTAACCTAACCTAACCTAACCTAACCTAACCTAACCTAACCTAACCTAACCTAACCTAACCTAACCTAACCTAACCTAACCTAACCTAACCTAACCTAACCTAACCTAACCTAACCTAACCTAACCTAACCTAACCTAACCTAACCTAACCTAACCTAACCTAACCTAACCTAACCTAACCTAACCTAACCTAACCTAACCTAACCTAACCTAACCTAACCTAACCTAACCTAACCTAACCTAACCTAACCTAACCTAACCTAACCTAACCTAACCTAACCTAACCTAACCTAACCTAACCTAACCTAACCTAACCTAACCTAACCTAACCTAACCTAACCTAACCTAACCTAACCTAACCTAACCTAACCTAACCTAACCTAACCTAACCTAACCTAACCTAACCTAACCTAACCTAACCTAACCTAACCTAACCTAACCTAACCTAACCTAACCTAACCTAACCTAACCTAACCTAACCTAACCTAACCTAACCTAACCTAACCTAACCTAACCTAACCTAACCTAACCTAACCTAACCTAACCTAACCTAACCTAACCTAACCTAACCTAACCTAACCTAACCTAACCTAACCTAACCTAACCTAACCTAACCTAACCTAACCTAACCTAACCTAACCTAACCTAACCTAACCTAACCTAACCTAACCTAACCTAACCTAACCTAACCTAACCTAACCTAACCTAACCTAACCTAACCTAACCTAACCTAACCTAACCTAACCTAACCTAACCTAACCTAACCTAACCTAACCTAACCTAACCTAACCTAACCTAACCTAACCTAACCTAACCTAACCTAACCTAACCTAACCTAACCTAACCTAACCTAACCTAACCTAACCTAACCTAACCTAACCTAACCTAACCTAACCTAACCTAACCTAACCTAACCTAACCTAACCTAACCTAACCTAACCTAACCTAACCTAACCTAACCTAACCTAACCTAACCTAACCTAACCTAACCTAACCTAACCTAACCTAACCTAACCTAACCTAACCTAACCTAACCTAACCTAACCTAACCTAACCTAACCTAACCTAACCTAACCTAACCTAACCTAACCTAACCTAACCTAACCTAACCTAACCTAACCTAACCTAACCTAACCTAACCTAACCTAACCTAACCTAACCTAACCTAACCTAACCTAACCTAACCTAACCTAACCTAACCTAACCTAACCTAACCTAACCTAACCTAACCTAACCTAACCTAACCTAACCTAACCTAACCTAACCTAACCTAACCTAACCTAACCTAACCTAACCTAACCTAACCTAACCTAACCTAACCTAACCTAACCTAACCTAACCTAACCTAACCTAACCTAACCTAACCTAACCTAACCTAACCTAACCTAACCTAACCTAACCTAACCTAACCTAACCTAACCTAACCTAACCTAACCTAACCTAACCTAACCTAACCTAACCTAACCTAACCTAACCTAACCTAACCTAACCTAACCTAACCTAACCTAACCTAACCTAACCTAACCTAACCTAACCTAACCTAACCTAACCTAACCTAACCTAACCTAACCTAACCTAACCTAACCTAACCTAACCTAACCTAACCTAACCTAACCTAACCTAACCTAACCTAACCTAACCTAACCTAACCTAACCTAACCTAACCTAACCTAACCTAACCTAACCTAACCTAACCTAACCTAACCTAACCTAACCTAACCTAACCTAACCTAACCTAACCTAACCTAACCTAACCTAACCTAACCTAACCTAACCTAACCTAACCTAACCTAACCTAACCTAACCTAACCTAACCTAACCTAACCTAACCTAACCTAACCTAACCTAACCTAACCTAACCTAACCTAACCTAACCTAACCTAACCTAACCTAACCTAACCTAACCTAACCTAACCTAACCTAACCTAACCTAACCTAACCTAACCTAACCTAACCTAACCTAACCTAACCTAACCTAACCTAACCTAACCTAACCTAACCTAACCTAACCTAACCTAACCTAACCTAACCTAACCTAACCTAACCTAACCTAACCTAACCTAACCTAACCTAACCTAACCTAACCTAACCTAACCTAACCTAACCTAACCTAACCTAACCTAACCTAACCTAACCTAACCTAACCTAACCTAACCTAACCTAACCTAACCTAACCTAACCTAACCTAACCTAACCTAACCTAACCTAACCTAACCTAACCTAACCTAACCTAACCTAACCTAACCTAACCTAACCTAACCTAACCTAACCTAACCTAACCTAACCTAACCTAACCTAACCTAACCTAACCTAACCTAACCTAACCTAACCTAACCTAACCTAACCTAACCTAACCTAACCTAACCTAACCTAACCTAACCTAACCTAACCTAACCTAACCTAACCTAACCTAACCTAACCTAACCTAACCTAACCTAACCTAACCTAACCTAACCTAACCCAATACCATACCCAGACTCTGTCGGAGCATCTTCAGCAGGCCCCTCGCTACGTCGCAGGTCAGGGTCCAACCTTCGCGGAAATGGCCGCTGGCCCGAAGCAGCAAATCCAAGAGCCTCTTCACTCGGTGCTCGTATCATCTGTCAATGATCAGGACACCAGTGAAGAGGTTATTGAGAAGCTCAGGAGGGCGGTCGATGCCAGGAATGAGGGCACGAGAGTGGAAAGGCTGCGCAAGGTTAGGGACCAAAAGGTAGTGGTCGGCTTCAGGACTACAGAGGAGCTCACAAAAGTTGCCGACAAAATAAGGAAAGCGGGAAATCTGGTGGTAGAAGAGGTAAAAAACAAAGATCCGCTAATTATTATCAAGGACGTCCTCTCCTGCCACTCAGATGTGGAGATTATCGAAGCCCTGAAGAAACAAAATACCCACCTGATCGGTGATATACCTGCAGGGGATTTGAGGTTGGTGGTGAAGTACCGTCGGAGAACAAGGAACCCCCATATGGGCCACGTCATCCTGCAGGTGTCCCCTACTGTATGGCAGAGGCTGACTGTGGCGGGTAGAGTGCACATTGACCTACAGCGAGTGCGAGTACAGGACCAGTCCCCACTGGTGCAGTGCAATCGCTGTTTGTGCTTTGGCCACAGCCGAAAATTATGCACGCGGCCCGCTGATCTCTGCATCCACTGCGGTGATCCCCACTTGCGGGCGGACTGCCCTTCACGGCTGGCGGCGGAAGCGCCTAAGTGTCACAACTGCCTATCTGCCAAAATGGACAGGACTGACCACAACGCCTTCGACAAGGAGTGCCCGATACGCCTCAAATGGGACGCGTTGGCGCGCCTATCGGTGGCGTATTGCTAAAGTGGAGCCGGCCTCTCCTAGACGTGGGACCCGAACGGACCACAACCGTAACGGTACTGCTTACAAAATTAATGTTCAAAAACCTAAAATGATATTCAGTTTCAAAACCCCAAGATGTTACAATAAAAAACAAACGAATTGGAGCCAATTTCATGAGAAATTGGCCCAATTAAAATTAGACTCTAAATTAAATTCATTAGAACTTGACTTAACTTACCATAAAATAGATTTAGTAAATAGTTTATATAGTAAAATTAATACAGATACTAAAGATATAATTCGCAATATACATACCTTACCGTTGTGGTCAAACGAGCTCCTTGACGAGAAGAAGGGGGTTAACACCATGAAAAGTAGTGGAAAACAGGCCAAAATTGTAAATTCAGAGAAATATAGAAAATTGAGTTTAAAATTAGTAGCTAAAATTCATAGGATAGAGGATAAATTTAAACAATTAGGATAAGAAATTATGTCTATATGATATATTGTATATATATTATGATAGCCATATTATAAACATAGTATAGATAGAAATATAATATTTTATAGGTATTAGCATTAGTAGACTCAAGGAAAAATACAAAAACAAACATAGAAATAAGTTGTTAGATAAACGTAAGATATAAGCTTGTTAGGAAACCCGTTAGAAAATAATAACACTAGATTTAAGTTTTGAAATATTAGAAGTAAGGCAACTGCTTCCAGGAACTCCTTAATTCCTGCAACAGGACTGATGAAAAAAAAAAAAAAAAAAAAAAAAAAAAAAAAAAAAAAAAAAAAAAAAAAAAAAAAGAGACTAATTAGAACACTGCCAAACAAGGTCTCTGATCATGTCAGAGGGACACTGAGCAAGGGCAGGAGTGTGGTTTTAGCCGGTAAGAGTCCGGCACTGCCCAGACTGTCTCATAAGTGAGGCAGTCTGGGCGTCCATGAGGATTTCCCACTCCTGCCAAAACAAAAAAAAAAAAAAAAAAAAAAAAAAAAAAACCTAACCTAACCTAACCTAACCTAACCTAACCTAACCTAACCTAACCTAACCTAACCTAACCTAACCTAACCTAACCTAACCTAACCTAACCTAACCTAACCTAACCCCGGGGCGCGAGAGTCTACCAGTGCGCGGAACAAGGAAGTGGAACTGTGAAGGCGGCAATAGTCGTTTTCGATCAAGACCTGGACGTAGCACAGTGTCCAAAACTCACCACCAATAACATCACGGTGGTGAGGATCCGAACCAGCGCCTGGGAAATCGCAGTGGTCTCCTTCTATTTTGAACCGGACCAGCCCATACAACCATACCTGGAGCAGCTTCTGCGGATTCGTGAGGAAATGGGATCAATAAAGATCATAATGGGAGGTGATGCAAATGCGAAGAACACCTGGTGGGGTAGTTTGGTTGTGGATTGCAGGGGTGAGGAATTGTCCGGGACTCTGTATGAGATGGGATTGCAGGTGCTTAATGTCGGAAACACGCCAACTTTCGATACCATCAGGGGTGGAAGGGCTTACGCCAGCTTTGTTGACGTAACAGCGTGTTCAACTGATATGCTGGACCTGGTGGATGACTGGAGAGTTGAGGAAGGCATCACGAGCTCGGACCACAACGGTATTGTATTCAAAATTAATCTTCAAAAAGCAAAAGGACTCAACATTAAAAGAACAACAAGAATTTATAACACAAGAAAAGCAAATTGGAGCCAATTTCATGAGAAATTGACCCAATTAAAAGCAGATTTAAACTTAAACCCTATAGAAATTAGTAAAATTAATAATAAAACAGATTTAGAAAATAGAATAAACAATTATATTAAAGTCATTACTGAAACATGTGAAGAAACTTTGGCTAAAATTAAAAATAAGGACATACTTACAATACCGTGGTGGTCCAATGAGCTTGCTGATATGCTGAAAGAGGTCAACACCAGGAGACGCCGCATTCGATGCGCTGCACCAGTCCGGAGGGCGAGAGTCGTCGAGGAGTACCTGCAAGCAAAAGAAGAATATGAATTCCAAGCCAAAAAGGCGCAGATTGTCAGTTGGAAGGAGTTTTGTGGAAAACAGAATAAGGAAGGAGTGTGGGAAGGCATCTACAGGATTATAGGACGGACCGCAAAAAGACACGATGATTTGCCGTTGGTGAAGGATGGGGTGCCGCTCGATGGCAAGGATTCGGCTACGCTGCTGGCGGAGACCTTCTACCCCGAGGACCTAGAAGAGGATGATAACGATGACCACCGTCGGACGCGTGAAGCGGCCAGTTGCGTAAACGACTGGGTGCATGATGAATACCATGACCCGCCGTTTACGCATCAGGAGCTAAAAACCACGGTGGAAAGTTTCAACCCTAGGAAAGCACCCGGGGCGGATGGTCTCACAGCCGATATCTGTGCCCAAGTCATATCCCGGGATCCGGGAACGTTTCTTGCACTGGCCAATAAGTGTCTTGAGCAGGGCCACTTCCCCGGAGCCTGGAAAGTGGCCACAGTGGTGATTCTCCGGAAGCCGGGAAAAGACTGTTACACAACCCCTAAATCTTACAGACCGATCGGCCTCCTACCAGTCCTGGGCAAAATGCTAGAAAAATTGTTGGTGGCAAGGTTGAAGTGGCATCTGATCCCGCGGTTGAGTACTCGTCAGTTTGGCTTCATGCCCCAGAAGAGCACCGAGGACTCCCTCTACACCATGATACAACATATCAAATCAAAGCTGAACCAAAAGAAGCTGATCACTGTTGTGTCACTTGATATAGAGGGAGCCTTTGACAGCGCATGGTGGCCGGCAATTAGGACCAGACTGGCTGAGGAAAAGTGCCCAGTGAATCTCAGACGGATGCTGGACAGCTACCTGGCTGGTAGGAGTGTTAGAGTGAGGTATGCCGGAGCTGAGTGCCAAAAGACCACAAGTAAGGGGTGCGTACAGGGGTCGATAGGTGGTCCGATCCTGTGGAACCTACTGCTGGATCCTTTGCTGAAGGGGCTGGAAGAGCGAGGAGATCACTGCCAGGCTTTCGCCGACGATGTGGTCATGATCTTCGACGGTGACACAGCATTGGAGGTTCAAAGACAGGCCAATGCCGCCCTTGAGTATGTTCGGAGGTGGGGCATCCGCAACAAGCTGAAGTTTGCACCACATAAAACCTGTGCAATGGTAGTAACCAGGAAGTTGAAGTACGATGTCCCACTTCTGAGCATGGGCGGGGTCGACATTGGCATGTCTAAAGAAATTAAAATACTAGGGCTCACAATCGACCATCAGCTCACTTTCAACACCCATGTTGCTAAGGTGTGTAGAAAGGCTGCGGATATTTACAAGCAGCTAACTAGAGCGGCCAAGGTGAGCTGGGGTCTGCACCCGGAGGTCATACGGAGCATTTACACGGCAGCGGTGGAGCCGGTGATACTATACGCGGCGAGCGCTTGGGCGCCGGCCGCTAAAAAGATCGGAGTGCAGAAAAGCCTCAACGCGGTCCAACGAGGATTTGCCCAGAAGCTGTGCAGAGCCTACCGCACAGTCTCCCTAAACTCGGCACTGGTTCTGGCTGGGATACTCCCGCTCGACCTCCGAATCCGGGAAGCGGCTGCGCTCTACGAAGCCAAGAGGGGAGTGCCCCAGCCTGCACTAGGAGACAGGGAGGTGGAACGGATGGCCCCAGCGATGGAGGCCCCGCACCCCGCGGAGCAAATAAGTCTGGAGTTTGGAAGCCTGATAGACGAGGAACAATATAATACCCACGGCGATTACGCCGTGCGGATCTTCACCGACGGCAGCAAGATTGAGGGCAGGGTCGGAGCGTCGCTATCCTTATGGAATAGCGCCTCCGAAATAAAGGCCCTCAAACTCGCCTTGCCGTCCTACTGCACCGTCTATCAGGCTGAACTCCTGGCCATAAAAAGAGCGGCAGAGGAGGCGCTCAAGCGCAGCGAAGCTACGTTCGGCATCTTCAGCGACTCTATGGCGGCTCTTCAGTCAGTGACCAATGTTGGTTCCTCCCACCCTCTGGCCGTGGATACTAGAGACACCATACGACGCTGCAAACTCCAGAACAAGAGTGTCTCCTTGTTCTGGATCAAGGCCCACGCAGGGTTGGAGGGAAACGAGAGAGCTGACCAACTCGCGAAGGAAGCCGCCCTAGGGTTGAGGAAGAGGCCGGACTACGATCTGTGTCCCGTATCATTCGTCAAGCGAAGAATCCGCTCGGAAACGCTTGACGAATGGAACGGGAGATATAAGTCGGGTGACACGGCTTCAGGCACAAAATTGTTCTTTCCGGACGCGGTGGTGGCGTACGGTGTGGTGCGCAAGATGGCTCCAACGAGCATAACCACGCAAATACTGACGGGGCACGGTGGGTTCTCTGCATACCTGAAACGCTTCAGGTGTAAAGAGAATCCATCGTGCGCCTGTGAGCCTGGCGTGGAAGAGACCGTTTTGCACATACTGCTCGAATGCCCGATCACGGCAAGGATGCGTTACGAGACGGAGCAGCAACTCGCCGTGGCATTGGTTGCCCAAAATCTTCCAAATTTGTTACAAGGAAAGGACAGAAAAGTGTTTTTAAATTATTGTTCAGATATAGCATCGCTAGTTATTAATAGGAATAAGTTAGCTTAAGAAAAATATGATACTAATTATATAATAAATATATAGATGATGTATCATAATAATAAAATAAGTAATAATAATAATAAAAAAAAAAAAAAAAAAAAAAAAAAAAAAAAAAAAGTAGGTTTATAATATTGTATAAATAGCATAGAAAGTGGGCATTTTAAGATAGTTCAAGTAGGATAACGTGTGTGATCGAGTTGAAGTTTTTCTTTGGGTTGGTGTTTTTGTTATTTTTTTTTTGTGGTCAAGCCACAGTAATTAATATTATATCTCTGTGTTGTGTTTAGTTCTTAAGGTTGGATAACATTTTGTGTTTTGTAAATAAATAAACATATACTTCAAACAATAAGGTCTCTGATCATGTCAGAGGGACACTGAGCAAGGGCAGGAGTGTGGTTTTAGCCGGTAAGAGTCCGGCACTGCCCAGACTGTCTCATAAGTGAGGCAGTCTGGGCGTCCATGAGGATTTCCCACTCCTGCCAAAACAAAAAAAAAAAAAAAAAAAAAAAAAACCTAACCTAACCTAACCTAACCTAACCTAACCTAACCTAACCTAACCTAACCTAACCTAACCTAACCTAACCTAACCTAACCTAACCTAACCTAACCTAACCTAACCTAACCTAACCTAACCCGTTATAACTTTGCATCCAGGTGACGCATTTTGAAGCTGTTTTCAGCTAATTTGATCTTTAATAGGCTCCGTACTACTTTTTGACTAGTTAAAATTGACGAAAACGCGAAAAATTTTTTCCGCCCATCGACTTAGAAAAATTCTCAATATTTTTCTTTACGGAATCCTAATTTTAATTTTTTCTCAAAATTGTCCAAAAAATCGTCATTCTTTTTAGTTTCAATAGATACATACCTGCCTTACCTGTACTCTGGTGCGCGATCCGCGTGCTCGAGTCCCGTTTGGTGGTTCAAATTCTTGGTTTTTACATAATTTTCGGTCGAAAAACACGTTTTTTGCCTGAAATTCAAAATTTTTGTTCCGCATAATTTTCAGCAACTGCACAGATCGCTGGCCCGCGCGGAGACGCGTCTTTTGACACCTCGCACGTGCGCCTAGCGAATATAGAAACTCAAAAAATTACCCGCCCGCCCACCCTTTTGTTACTAGATAAGTAAACTTTTCATTTTGGCAAGAAAGTTATTTTGGGTTTTTAGCTCTTCCAGCTACATCAGTACCTCTAGGTGATAGAAGGTGGGGAATTGACGGTTTTCAAGGACATACTAGCGTCTCCTGAAGGCATTAAAAGACAGTAAATATTACTTATTATATTTGACCCTACTGAGTCCTTGCAATTAGGCTCGTATCGCATCTTAGTTTATTTATTCTTGGCTGATCCCCCCTTTACAGGGATTCAGTAACAGACACGAGTGTCCCCTGACAGTAGTCGTTCTATAATCCACATTCGCTCCCGAGTTTGTGATCTTCCATGATGTTTGGAATGAGGACACCTGTAAATAAGAAAGTCTCAGAGGAAGGTTCGGACACGGAGGGACCACGACTGGTTCGAGCTGGTCCATCGGTGAGACTTGATTTTGGGGAGTGCGAGGCTGACAAACCAAAATCTGGACCGGTTTTCAAAACACCAATGCCCCCGAAGAGGACTCCACTGTCTACTTCCCCTAAAATCAAGCCTAAAAGAACTCTCGCACAGCAGAATAAATCTGAGGGCTCGGACCAGCCGGAGGGGACTGACGCGGGCTCACCTCTGGAGACGCAACCCGTGAGGTACCAAAACAGAACCACGGAAGCAAAGGCGTGTCTCCAAAAGGCGAAAATGCAACTTTTAAGCTCCAGAAATCTTAAAAAAGAAATCAAGGATGAGATCACAAAAGCGGTCGAGAGACTTTACCAGTTGGTAAAAGAGGCAGAATCACAAAAAGAGAAAGGAACCGATAAAGGAGAAAAAGCTGAAACGCGAATGGAGCCTAAGCCGACCACAGATGAACCGACGGAGCTGATGAGGAGCCTTGTGGAAGGCCTCAAGGAGCACAAGCAGGCGTTGCAGGAGTGCCAATACCATACCCAGACTCTGTCGGAGCATCTTCAGCAGGCCCCTCGCTACGTCGCAGGTCAGGGTCCAACCTTCGCGGAAATGGCCGCTGGCCCGAAGCAGCAAATCCAAGAGCCTCTTCACTCGGTGCTCGTATCATC